>JARHVA010000033.1:390000-440000 GCA_037957365.1 Torreya grandis | reverse complement strand
TACCTCTATGAACCCACATTATACCTTAGGAGAATAGATATCAATATATGCTTAGAAAAATAGGCCATCACCTTGACACGACCAATAAGGAGTCTTTTCTTGGACCAAGTAGATAAATTGATGGTTAAGGTAAAAAAATTCCCTCACAATTCATAGAATTATCTCCTCATGCCAAAATTTCAATGGGAGCTTAGGGAGGGAGATCCATATAGGGAAATATTGAAAAAAATATTCATCATGATAATGTCCTGATCTCCATTTTCTGAGTGAGATGGACTTACCCATAAACCTAAGACCCTTGAGGAGAATTTTGAGCAAATATTCTTCATTAGAGAAGGAGATGAGGAAGTAATCATTAGCCATAGAATTAATTTCCATTAATTTTATAGGCCTCTATTTTTTATCACCTAGTTTCTACAACATTCCATGCCAAAATGGAACACATTGCATCTAGCCATTAGTAAGAGATCCAAATGAGTTTCTACCTTTTCCACCATTGAATCTAAGATCGAGAGACAAACCCCATCCTCATAATTTTTAATAAATAGATCCATTATGGGTTTTAATTATCATAATTATCATTAATACTACCAAATGAAATATGAATTATATTTCTTTTGTATGATAAGGTAATATAACTTTATATTTTATGTATAGTAGCCTAGATTTTTTCTAGCCATTATTTTCCAAATGTACCCATATGCATGTATCAATAATTATTGGTCTAAAAGTAATAAGTAGAGTAATGTGTCTAAATGATCATGGGAAAGGTGTAATATTTTGAAATTGTTCATTATTGTGTCCTAATTATTGTAGGAATGTTACACTGCATGTGGTTGAGTATCAATTTCATCATTCTAATTTTGCTCCTTATAGGTCCCCCTCAATGTAATATGTAATAATCAATGTTTTTAATGGTTGATACTTTAATTATTTTCATTTTATATATTGTATTGATGTGTTTTATAATCTAGCAGTGGATCTATATAATTATGAGTAATTGTGATCATTCATTCATCTTTAAGATTTTTAATCTATTGTGCTAATTTTTTACAAGTATTTTTTGATGCTTTGTTATTTTATGATAATTATAGAATAAATTTCCCTCTTGCATGATCAATATATTAGGATATCTATGTTAAATTGATAGTAAATTCATCAAATGCCTATTCAACAACATTTTTAATATAATACTTGGTTTATCCTATATAGTAGTAAGCTATAATCTAATAACTGGTTCTGGATCTATGGATTATATATTATTCAATGAATTTTTCAAAAATACTAAATGTTATTATATGGTGCATTGTGAAACATTTTTTTCCTCATGTAATACCTAGAAGATAACAAGTAACTTTTCCCAATACCAATATCTAACAACCAATTTTTTATATATATAATACCAAGATTAAAAAATATGGTGCAAGATTTTCAATCAGAGTTGAGCACAAAAAGGTAATGAGATCTATACCTATGTCAAAGCCAACATAGGAGCTAGACCAAGTCTATAAATTAACAATGACTTCATTAGGAAGAGTTTTAACCATTTAGTATTGAAATAGAAGTGGGATAGTTTAGGAACACTCATGCATGTTTATCCACATTTTTAATGTAACCCTCCTAGCAGAGCCATCACTAACTTATACACTTAGCCAAGTACTTGTACATGCTATAAAATAACCTGTACCTCATCAAGTATTTGAGAAAAGTTCAAGAAATAATTACATAAAGTAAAATAGATTTAACAAAATAATAATCATACTAAGATTACGTAAGTAGAATCTACCAAACTCATAGGTAGTAGGTAGTGATCATTGGAAGGACTATTTCCAAACTCAATGAAAAGTTTTGGAATGCATTACTAACATCACAACGATTCATGGGATGAGTTGTACATCCTCAAGATAGGTATTTTAAGGAGATTATATTAATTACTTAATTGATAAAAGGTATACTTTTACCATAATAGTCTAAGGTATAATTATTTAAACCTCTTAAGATGTTTCAACAACCATGCTTATGTTACATTTTGGAATAACTTATTAATTTCACAAGGTAGGGTTAGCCTCATGGCCTTGACCTATTTGGTTGATATTTATAATTTAAAGCATTCCTTATTAATTATCTTAATAATTTTATCCAATCCTTATTTTAAGTCTCACACACATACCTAAAACAACATGGTTTCATTTCCTCATGAGTTTCATAGAACTCTACATACCATATTAGGTTTACCAGTTAACCTCAATCACTTAAGTGTATTATAGCTCAACTTAGATCACCATTCTCTAAACTAACTAAATATTTAATGTCAATGATTAATGGCTTATAATAATTCACTTATTATTTAAATTAAACTCAATTTATCTTTCTTATATTTCAATTCAAAACTTAATGACTATAAAATAATTATTTGAGTTTTAAGAATTCTATAGGTCATTTGTAAATGAAGATGATATGTTCCTAAATCATGTCATATTCCACTTTTAATAACCATTAGAATTTAGATCATTTGATTAATAATTTATTTACAATTTTAATTTTAAGTTACCCTTTTTATCTTATAAAATGCCAAATAAGTTTGATTCCATAACTAAGTCACAACATCATATCTTAGAATGAATGTGTTTATAGTAATTCTTAAAATGTTTTAAATTCATAATACCTTCTTGAAGTTTTAAAAGAATCTTTAACAAAGGGTCTCACTTCACCATGTATAATACTATAGGCTAAGATATTTTTAAAGTATTTTATAGTCTAAAGGAAAACATATCACAAGATATATTAATAAAAATTGGTTCAACTTAACTTTTAAAAGTAGTATATTGATATACTTTATACATACATATCATAACTCTATAAATTCTTTGTCCATATAATTTAACACAACATTCACATATTTTCACCTAAATGAATTTCATATCTTCATTTAAAAGAGATTAAATAATCATAACAATAACCCACTAACTAAATGCCTTATTTTTTTGAGGTAAAACAACTGAAAGTGTTTAATAGTCCTATGAACCTTAAAGATTCATAACATACTTTAAAATATGATAATATAACCAAATGAACTTGTTTGATCTATTCAAAGAGATGCATCCACATTTTTAATTTATGCCTACAAATTTAAGCTTCAATTATGAGTGTTCCATAGAAAAAATTTAGTCCATACCATTTAAAACCAAAGAATGTACATATTTAACTCATGCAGTTGTATGTTCACATTATCTAAATGCCACAAAAATGTTTTATAAATCCATTTATGTATATGACAACATCATTAGTAATTATATATATAAAAGATCAACCTCAAATTTATAATTATAAATCAACTTGGATATAACTAATTTATTTATGAAAATTAAACATAACATTAACATTACATAACATAATTGAAAAAAAATTTTGGTTAACAACACTAACACCTTTTTAGTTATTCCAACTACTTTAGCTCATGTTATAAATTTTAAGAATTTTAGATTAAGAGGGCAATCCATGGCATTGAATCTATAATCTCCAAGTCTTCATTAGGGTCCAACACTCAAAATATTTGTAATTGTATTATTGTTAGTAACCTTGAATAAAAACAATATTATTCAAATATTCCCATCTAAATAAATAAACTTACATGACAAATTTTTTTTTTGAGTCTCATAATAAATAACATGCTCAAAACAACATCAAAAACCTTTATTCATAAGATAATCAAACTTACAACAGTCTAAAAAGATACCAAAACTCAACTCAAGTCTTCATACAAGATAATATATGTATCTAATAAGTGCAATTAATATCCATCATACATCTCAAGGTGACAACATCAAATAACATAAATATCTAGGTTAATTTTGACCAATAAGGACTTTTATAAATCATGAATGAATATTCTAGATTCATTATCAATAATTGGTAATGATAATAACAATGGAATTTAATCGTACAAATGTTAAAGTTGAACAATTTAAGGTTCATGATGTCTTATCATCATAAGAAATTATTTTAACCCCAAATCAAACAATCATGACTAAAGATGAAATTGAAAGACCAAATCAAAATTACAAACATAAGTCAAAAGCCCTCATAATAACCAAATCTAATATCATAGGCATGTGACTCTTATTTATATACAATAAAATATTAATAAAACATTATTTTATGAAAACCCTAACGGAACTTGACCCATATTGAAAACTTAAAGATTCCATTATTTTCTTCCATAGTCATAGCCAAATGATAATGCATAGGTTTGTTCCACTAAGGAAAAGATAACCTAAAAATATAAATTTGAAAGTATAAGTTAGGGTTCTAAAATAAGCGATATTAATTTTAACTATTTATTGTTGAGGCCTAACAACCTTTCAAATAAACAATATAATTTCCATTAATAACAAATGAACTACATACAAACCCTATACCAGTTCAAACTTAGCACATACATAATTCACATTGTATGCTACAACTAAGGCCTTAATGGCTTCTATTTTCTTTTTCTTTTTCAAAACAACATAACCCAAAACCTAAACCAAACTCTACATGGCTTTTTAAACAATCCATAAATTAAATTTTCTTGCAAACTATAATAAAGATAATGATTACATGTATTTAAAAACAAAACCCAGTTTAAAACCTCTAAGGGCTGAGCCAAAAAACAAAATAAAATTTAAGTAAAATACTTGAAGTTATACTAAAATTAATGAAAGAAGAATACTTCTTTGCCTTCCTAAATAGATTTACAACTTTCTACATAATTAATTCCAAACTAGTTGAACCATTTATGAAAACCCAATGCCATAAAAAACCTCCTCTATTTTCTTCACATGGTCAATAAGATGAAACGATATTTGCATTTTATCTACAATAGGCTCATGAATTCCTTGAAACTTAACTTCCTCTAATCATCTTGGCCACCATACACCAAATTTTTTATCAGTGTCTCCCCATGAGATGGGATCTCAAAATGAAAACCATGCAAATGAATAAAAAAACCCTATTAGGGTTGGAAGACTCTCAGCACCTTTTCAGGTAGATTCAATCCAACAACACCATTCAAGAATTTGTGGTTAAAAAAAAAAAAAAAAAAAAAAAAAAAAAAAAACAACTTCCAAACTAATGCCAAGTCTATAAGGTAAATGGGCCATGTTCCTAGCAAAGCCAAGCTAGGACTTGGTCACTTTAACAACAAATACTAAACAAGATTCCAAATAAATAATGACCCTTATGTAACAATAATAAATGATTAATGATGCTATTAAAACTTAACAAAAATACAAAATAGGACTGTGTTAAGTGACTTTGATACCAATCAAGAGTCCAAAAAAAATGTCAAGACTCGATAATGAGTTTAAGGCCTTCAATAATAAAAAAAAAGTTAAGGACCTATTTCAAGCTTAGGAATAATATGATATATGACTAAAATATAGATAATTGACACAATCAAATAATATTATGGCATTCCATCAAGGTTGATAAGTGTCAAATTATACTAAGAATTAAAATCAAACTGGATAGAGCAAGGTACATACAAAAGTCAAGATTGAATCAAGACTCAATCTATAATTGAATTCAAATCCAATTAAGGAAAAACACTTTGAAAATTAATTCAATCATAAAAACAACTCAAAAAATCCAAAAAAAAGTCAAATCTTAGTTTTTATAAATTTTATGTTCACTATTTCTTTTTGTTCACTTTTTCAATGTCACCCAACTACTTAGAATCATATCTAACCTAGCTCATATTGTGAATAAAGATTGTAATATATGGGAGGTTAGTCTTGTGTTACTCTCATAAAAATAATGAAATTAACACACTAAAATCCTAACACCTTTAGCCTAGACACTAGGGAGAGCTTAGGTAACAAAACTAAATAAAAGCACAACTAAAACATAAAAAATAAGTCTTTTACCTTCTTTAGAGCTCTTAATGGCTTGCTTGACATATGCATCAAGAATTTTTTAACAATGGAGGTCATTTGAATCCTTCTCTCCTTGGCACCTAGGATTTGATTGCTTATCTTAAGATTTGAGCATAGTAACACTACTTGCAAGGAATTTAGGAATTATAACACTACATCAAAAGATCTTTTTGAAGATATTTGTGCATAATAAATTTACACCAAAATAACTTATTATTTAATAGGCAATGCCTTATATTTATATCCTTAGGAATTAATTCTCACCCAAGGTGAGTTAAGGTTGAGTTCAAACATGTAATGGGTTCAAAATAACCTTAGGTGAGTTAAAATTAACTCTATTTGAGTTAATAGTTGTCAAGTAATTATAATTTGTAATTACTAGGCATGGCTCTCAAATGAGATATTTTATGATATTTTGAAAGAGCTTGACAACTCATAAAGGCAATGATGAAAGGATTTGTTATTTTGATTTTTGGAATTTCGATTTTAAAATATTCATTGATTACAAATGGATAATTTAACTAGGCATTTAATCTTGTTTAATTTGTTAATTGATTTTGATTAGCCTTTTATATTTTTAAAGATTTTATTTTTGATCAAGTATCCCCACTTAATAGGTCCATAGGCCAAATTGATAGTTATGATGTCGTAAGGTGATTAGAGATGAATTCATGAGAGGTTATTGTTACATAAGGACTAGTATCTGAAATAGGGATGCCTCAAAATGATTATAAACATTAATGAATGATGCAAAAGTAAATTTGGGACATTTAGTGATTCTTAGGCTTAATTTTAAATGGTTGATATGAATCAGTCTAAAGTTTGATCATAAGCTAGTTGTGGTGAGAATTAGGTGTTTATTGTTGTCCCCTATTTGGGAAGGCATTGAAAGCTATAGGCATAACAATGTCTTCTCAAAGAATGAAATAGGCCATTAATAATGAAAGAAGATAATGATTGAAGAAGAAGATCCAAACAATGTTTTGGAAGACTATAATGATGCCCCCTTGAGGGAGTGGATGAAACATATGATTGATGGATGGCCCCTCAAAAAGAAGATAAAAAAATAATGAAATTAACCCATGGGTGAGATTGATCCAATCTAGATAATGCTTTCAAGCATTGATTTAAAAAGTACTGATTTGCCCAAAGGTGACTACAATCAGTAATAAAGGTTGAGACATTGATTTTCCCAAAGGTAGTTATAATCAGTGGCAGAGGCACATGCCTCAGTAGGGTGGATGAGTTGAAATAATGATTTGTCCATAGGTGGCTAAAATCATTAATATGACCTAGATTGAAAAATAATTTGTGATGATTTCCTATTAGGGAAGATTAACAAGCATAACTCAAGGATATAACCTATCATATAGATTAAAGATGAGTGGGAACAAACATAGATGTGATGATCTAATGACTGAATAAGTCACAAACAACTAGGCATATGAGGATGCACAAAGTGATGAAAGAGATGATTAGAAAAATATAGGTAGTATATCTAACCTGAGATATAGCGTGTATCTAAGTGATACCTACATAGTCTAAATAGACCTCAGGATAATGTGGTTCACCCAAAAATGATAAAAATGAAATGTAGAATAGAATAATAAGAATTTATTAATGTGAATGATTTGATTATATTGGTCAATATGAAGATGCTTGTCCTTATTAGCATTGATAAAAATAGAATAGTCAATGGGTTGATTTGATCAAGGAGGGTGGGAAGATTTACCAAGGTTACCAAAGATAAGTTTTTGTGGATCCATTGCTTGTAAGATTTATTGAGCTGAGTTTTGATGTAGCACATGATATTATATATCATGATATAAAACACCATGATGACATAACTAAAATATGTATAAGGACTAACTCTCAATCCAATATATAATAAAAATAATGCACCAATGATAAAAACCATGATGACAATGTTGACATATGAATATGGATGGACTCAAAAATATTGCATAAGGAATGACCCAATGAATGCATATGGACTAAGTTAAGGAATAAAAATGAAATAAAATAAATAGAAAAACAAAAAAACACACAAAAATGAAGCATATAAACACACAAAAAGTTTGAAATTAAAAGCAATAAAAATCATCTTGTCATCAACCAAGTCAATATCTATGTGTGAAGGTTCAATGGACTGATAAATAAGTGGTATCCCTAAGCAGGGATATATGAAAAGGGAAGGTCACACCCCAAATGGAATTGAAATGGATTGAAACAAATAATGGATTTGTCCCAGTAGGGTAGATCCAAGATAAGTGAATAGGTTTAAACATGATAAATATTTCTAGATTTTGTAATTTTTTGAATGTTTTTGGAACTAAGTATCTCAAATTGATTGAGAATCATGAGACATAGAATGGTAAAAATCATAAAATGATGAGAATGTTGTCTTAGGTTACTCAAAAATTATGAAAACATTGGCTAAAGGGGTAATAAGCTGACCTTAATGTGAATTGAGTGCCACCTACATAATCCCATTAGGACCTCAAGTTACGATATTTCTACCAACATGAAAGCTAGTGAGATCTGACTAGGTAATAACAAGTTCATGAGTTTAGGAAAATGACAAGGAAAATGATAACAGTAATGGCAAGGTGATGAAATAAAGCATGGTAAAGGTGTTGTTACTAATTTTCCCATAGGTAGTTATAATTAGGAAACAAGAACATAGGTTAGTGATACTAATTTGCCCTAGATGGTTATAATTAGTAACACAAGGTGGAATACTGATTTGCCCAAAGGAATTTATAATTAGTGGCACCAATTAAGAAAAAATGAAAAATTGAATTATCAGATCCACTATAATAATACTTTCATAAATTACCATTTGAACATGAAATTCTAAAACTGGATTGAAATACCTTGGTAGAAGGTGTCTAAAGAACTAATGGAACCAAGGTTAAAGTGTTAGGTAGGTACATTTAAAAACAAGTTTGGTCAATAGAGAAGGTATGATAAAATGGTATATATAATGACACAAAGAATATGGAAGGAGGGAAATTATCTATAATGGTAAGAGGGTTTCCCTAAAGTGAAAAAGTAAGGTAAATGGTAGGGTATGAAATAATGATAAGGTGAATAGAAAATGAAAATGATAAGGCAAAGGTATGGTTTTTGTCAAGGTAAATGGAAAGGTATGGTACATGGTTATGGAAAGGTAAATGTTTTATTATTCCTATTGATGTGGAGATGCACATCCTAATAAACATATGATACAACTATAATAGTTAATCATGTAAATTACTAGCCCAAACCTTTTTTTAATAACTAATTTGTCAAGAACCTACTACAGATTTGGACTCCAAGAATGTTGTTTTGGTCTTCTTTGGCCATTGATTTTATTTCCTTAAAACTTAAAGATAATATGTCTTTGTAGCCTCTATAAAGGAAAGTGTGGTTAGGGATGGTAAATATGGATAAATAGTGGATAAAATCTTTGATTTAGAAATGTAAAGGTGGATGATAATGGAATGTATAATGATTGGGAAAAAAATGAATATTAGGATTTTTAGGAACACACAATGTTGTTGATTTTAGATTCAACATAACTTTGAATGTGGCAGGGCTAAAGACTTATGAATATGCTCTCGATAGGACCATCAATTTTTTATATTATTTGGGCTTGAGAGTAGCTACCAACTGATTATGTTGTACATTAAAAGATGTATCGATGTTATATTTGATAATGTCTTCATCAAGAAGTGAAGAATTATTATGCTTAGCTATTGGCACCTTGATGAGGTTTTTACCAATAAAGTTATCTTGATTGTCCCATAGCACCTTTAAAAAGGTTTCACTAAAGATTGTTGAATTTGACTTTAATTATCCCCTGACACCTTTGAAAAGGTTTCATTAGGAGATTGTTCTTATTATACAGGAATGTGGTCTTGGTCCCCCTAATATTATTTTGTTGGGGATCAACCAACAATCTTGATTACTATGTGAAAACAACTAAATGCAGAATTAAACCAGAAAGATAAGTAACTAGAATCAAAAAACAACAAACAATAAGAGATACAAGAAACCACCCTAAAAACTTGTATTAAACTCTTTACAGAAGGAATACAATTGAAGAAACTTATTTTCTTCCACACCTCTCTCAGATGTACAGATCTCTTTCCAAATCTCTTTCCCTCAAGAGCTCTCTCTCTCAATTACAATCAACTCCAACAACCTAGATTGATACACATATACAATTCTTGTACTGTTCTACTATTATAATTACAATAAGCTATGAAGATCTAATCCTATATATAATATTAGGAAACATGAGCTATGCATTCACAACCATTAGATGTACCTCCTAATCAAGGGATCAAAATAGTCTTACTAAAGATATAGATGTGGACTTAAGACTAACACTTAATCCTATCATGCAAACATTCTATTCTGTCCATAGAAATAGCATTTTGGATGCACAGGTGACCGACATCGGTCCCTGCCTGTTTGCCTATGATCGACATCGACCGATCCATGACCGACGCTGGCATCTCCTAGTCGACTCTTGACTGATGTCGATTGATCTTGACCAACGTCAGTGACTGTGTAGTTCCAGTAACTTTTGTACTCACTCATTTGGTGAAGCTTTTAGCTCCACACCTTGACAATCTCCCACTTGGAGATAAACAGCTGCACCAGTACCTATATAACAACATCTTCTAGCTCCTCCATCTTCAAACTTAATCATGAAGACCAACAAAAGTTGAATGAAGATTCAACTTCTCCTTTGTTATCGACTTGGTTAACATATTAGTAGGGCTCGTATATGTATGGATATTCTCCAACTTCAACTCACCATCCTCCAATACATGTCTAATGAAGTGGTACCTAAGCTATATATGTTTAGTTCTTGAATGAAAGGCTAAATTATTAGCCAAATGAATTTCACTCTAACTATCACTGTATAATCTGAAACTCTCTTGCTCCTTTCCTAGCTCTTCCATGAACCGTGTCATCCATATCATCTCTTTGCTAGCCTCTGTGACTGCAATATATTTTGCTTCTATAGTTGACAAGGCAACAACCTTTTGCAACTTTGATATCCAGCTAACCGCCATTCCACCAATAGTGAAAACATATCCTGTGGTGTTCCTTCTGCCATCCAAATCACCTGCCATATCTGAATCTACATAACCATGTAGATAAGTGTTTGAACCTCCATAGCACAAATGCCTACTGCTGGTCCCTCTCAGATATCTAAGGATCCATAGAACTGATTTCTAGTGTTCCTTTCCTGGATTGGCCATATACTTACAAACAACTCCCACTGCTTGGGCAATATCCAGTCTAGTACATACCATTGCATACATTAAACTCCCAACTATGGAAGCATATGGAACTCTACTCATGTAATCTACCTCATCATGTGAATTAGGACACTATTCTTTACTCAATTTAAAATGTCCAGCCAAAGGTGTGCTTACCAGTTTTGCATCTTGCATATTGAACCATTTCAACACCTTGTTCACATAATCCTCTTGAGACAAAATCAACCTATGATTTTTTTGGTCTCTCTTAATGCTCATGCCAAGGATTTTCTTTGCTGCTCCCAAATCCTTCATGGCAAATGTGTGAGCTAATTTCACCTTAAGCTCAGAGATATCTTACATGTGTGATCCTACAACCAGCATATCATCTACATACAACAACAAAATAATATATCTACCATTATCCAGTCTCTTAAAATACACACAATGGTTAGATTGAGATCTACTGTAGCCATGCTCAGTCATTAACCTGTCAAATCTCAAATACCATTGTCTAGGAGCTTGCTTGAGACCATACAAGCTTTTCTTCAATCTGCACACTAACTTCTCCTTACCTTTGACCTCAAATCCTTCCAGCTGATCCATATATATTTCTTCATCCAAATCTCCATGAAGAAATGTTGTCTTAACATCAAGCTGCTCAAGATGCAAATCCTCAATAGCAACTAAAGACAATACAGTCCATATAGAAGTCATTTTAACTACAGGAGAAAAAATCTCACCAAAATCAATACCTGGCTTTTGTGCAAATCCTTTCACTACCAACCTGGCCTTATATCTCATCTTTCCATTCTCACCTTCCTTCAATTTGTAGATCCATTTGTTCTTCAGTGTCTTCTTTCCCACTGGCAACTCAACCAAATCCCATGTTTGGTTCTCTTTCAAGGAATCAATTTCCTCATTCATTCCTAGCTCCCACTGATTCTTAGATTCCACCTATATTGCTTCATCAAAACTCTTTGGTTCTCCACCATCAATAAGCAATAAATAGAATAATGAAGGGGAATATCGAATTGGAGGTTTACTTACCCTTTCTGACCTCCTAATGGGCATTTGAGACTCATTCACAACATGCTGTCTACCCAAATTATCTGACAGTGACTGACCTCGATCACTTCCAGGCCTGTTACTGGCTGACATTGGTTCTACATGACCAACCTCGATTCCTTCCTAGCCAACATTGATCACTGTCTGACCGACATCAGTTCTTGTATTGCCAACATTGGTTCCTTCCTGGCTGACATCGGTCTTTGTGTTTTCCTGTTTGTGATTATTCTTTCTCGCGAGCTCATTTTGGACCGTCACCTCGTCTAATTCTCCATTACTCTGCCCAAATTGATTCAGCTTCTTGAGCTGATCACTATACATCACTTTTTCATTGAAAACAACATCACAGCTCCTAATTATTTTGTTAGTTCCTAGATTCCAAAACCTGAATCTAAAATCATCAGAGCCATAACCAATAAATGTGCACCTCATAGACTTATCATCTAGCTTCTTTCTATTTTCCTTATTAACGTGCACAAAAGCTTCACAACTAAAGACTTTGAGAAATGAGAGATCTACCTTTTTACCTATCCATGCCTCTTCTAGAATTCCACCATCTAGAGCTATAGAGGGTCCTCTGTTAATCAGGTAAACTACAGTATCCACAACTTTTACCTAAAACTCTAAGGGCAAACCAACATGCAACCTCATACACCATGCACACTCCATTATTGTTCTATTCATCCTTTCAACAACTCCATTTTGCTGAGGTGTCCTTAGAACTATCCTTTGCCTGTGTATTCCATTCATATAACAATACCAATTGAACTTGTGGCTACAAAACTCACCACCATTGTCAAATCTCAAGCACTTCAATCTCCTGCCTATTTCATTCTCAACCATAGCTTTCCAAATCTTAAAAGTGTCAAAAACACTAGATTTCTTCTTTATACAATAGACCCATACCTTTCTTGTGGCATCATCTATGAAAGAGACATAGTACTGTGATCCTCCAATAAAAGCAACTTGAGCTGGCCCCTACACATCTGTGTGAATAAGCTCCAATTTATGCTTCTTCTCTGTTGACCTAGTCTTGAGAAAACTCACTCTCTTTTGTTTCCCAAAAATACAGTGCTCACAAAAATCCAAATCTATGTTTTTCAAATCTAAAAGCTTACATTTTGACTTAAGAATTGTCATTCCCTTCTCACTCATGTGGCCGAGCCTAGAGTGCCACAACTTTGCATCCACATCTGAAGTAGATAATACAGAAGAAGAATTATCAGTAATATAATTACATAAATAGAGAGTACCTACTCTCTTACCTTTGGCCAATACAAGTTCACCCTTGGTAACCTTCCAAGATTCAGCTATGAGAGTTACTGTACAACCCTCATCCCCTAACTTTCTTGCAAAAAACAGATTCCTCTTCAAGCTGGGAACATGCATGACATCTTTCAACACCCATGTGTTTCCATTCTATATTTTCAGCTGCACTTTTCCTTTGCCAACAATTTTACAAGGCTCATCATCCCCTAAATAAACTATTCCAAAATCTCCATGGACATAGTCACTAAAATATTCTCTATTAGGGGTAGCATGAAAAGAGGCACCAGAATCTAACACCCAAGATTCTATATTATTATGCAAAGAGAATATAAGAGCATCTTGTGTAATACCTGCAACTTTTGCTTCTTCTTTACCTTCATGTTGATTGTCCTCTTTAGGTTTTGACCAACAATCTTTGCTTATGTGCCCTATCTTTCCACAATTCCAGCATTGTGGCTTCTTGCCATTTTTGGATTTGGATCTACCTCTCATCTTTGACTTAGACCTTGATCTCCCTTTCTTACTCTTCTCTTTTTGGCTTCCCCTGCTCTCAAAACTTAAAGCGTTCCCTGATATTTCCTCTGTGCTTTTCCTATGAATTTCTTCATTCAAGATTACACTAACAACATCATCTACTTTTAAAATATTTGAAGTAGATGCAGTATTACTAACTGCCATTACCAAGCTATGCCAGCTCTCAGGTAAAGAGCATAAGATTAACAGAGCTTTAATTTCATCATCAAACACTATTTTGATTGAATTTAATTGATTTACAATTCCATGGAAATCATTTAGATGATTAGATCAGATCCACCTTCCTGCATTTGCAAATTAAATAACTGCTTCATAAGATATACCTTATTTGACACTGAGGGTTTTTCATATAAATTTGCTAAAGTAGTCATTAACTCTATCATTGACTTTGCCTGTGATAAATTAGATATCACAGTAGATGCCAGACTCAATCTTATAGATCTAAGAGCCTTTTTATCAAGAACTTCCCATTCTTCATCTTCCATGTCTGTGGGCTTCCTTGAAGCTCCACATAATGGTAAGTATAGATCTGTCTGATACAGATAATTCTCTATTTGCATTCTCCATAATTGGTAATTCTTGCCATTAAACTTCTCTATTCTCAGTTTACTTTCTTCTGCCATTGCTTCTCCCACTCAAACAGAAATCCCTGTGAGTAACCTGTAATCAATACACACTAACCAAATTTGAAACACCTGTTAGTCAACCTGAGCTCTGATACCACTTATTGGGGATCAACCAACAATCTTGATTACTATGTGAAAGCAACTAAATGCAAAATTAAACCAGAAAGATAAGTAACTAGAATTAGAAAATAGCAAACAATAAGAGATACAAGAAACCACCCTAAAAACTTGTATTAAACTCTTCACAAAAGGAATACAATTGAAAAAACTTCTTTTCTTCCACACCTCTCTCAGATGTACATATCTCTTTCCAGATCTCTTTCCCTTAAGAGCTCTCTCTCTCAATTACAATCAACTCCAACAACCTGGATTGATACACATATACAATTCTTATACTATTCTACTATTAGAATTACAATAAGCTATGAAGATCTAATCCTATATATAATATTAGGAAACATGAGATATGCATTCACAACCATTAGATGCACCTCCTAATCAAGGGCTCAAAATAGTCTTACTAAAGATAGAGATGTAGACTTAAGACTAACACTTAATCCTATCATGCAAACATTCTATTCTATCCATTAAAATAACATTCTGGATGCACAAGTGATCGACATCAGTCCTTACCTGTCTGCCTGTGACCGACATTAGCCGATCCATGACTGACGCCGACATCTCCTAGTCGACTCCTGATCGACGTCAGTCACTCCTGACTGATGTTGGTGACTGTGTAGTTCTAGCAACTTCTGTACTCACTCATTTGGTGAAGCTTTTAGCTCCACACCTTAACATCTTTAACTGATATGTCACCATGGATGTAGTTCAACAAGGTGTGATTCTTTTAGTCCCAATCGATACTTGTGAGAGGTGGAAGGTTAACATAATGGCTATGTTGGGTGGTGATAATGGCATGTGGAATGGTAATGGAATGGGAAGAGGTATAAAAATCCTCATAAAATATACTAGGAGAACTTATGCCAATCTTATAGTAATCATCCTAAAAACTGTGGAAGGATCACAAATGTATTCAAATTGATCTGCAAGGCATGCATAACCAATATTGTAATAACCATGAATGTATCTAATTCTAAATCTAAGTCTGATTCAAGGGAATGTAAATCCAATGTTGAGACTAATGTTTATTCTACTTTTGATGCCAAATCTGATGTTGATTTAAGAGTATAACCTAACTGCAATGTTGATTCATCATTTAGTGTGGATGTTGCTACAATGATGTCTTGTTGAATGTTTGGTATTAAACAAGTAATGACCTGTGATGGCATAATGGAATCCACAAAGACTAGTTTGCCAAAGTGAGACTCCTCAAAGAGGGGAGAAAGGTTAAAAGACAACTCCATAGAGACTAGCTTGTTAAGGGGAGGCTGTTTAAAAATAGTACAATGGTCAAGATAATGGTTTGACCAAAGGAGATTATAATCATTAAAAAGTGACTCAATAAAGATTGGATTTTCAAAGTGAGAATCTTCAATAATAAATGTAGTATAAAAATGTGATTCATCATAGGTTGAATCATCATAAATAGGTGTTTCAAGAAATACATCATGGATTGGTTGGTTCTCTTGGCCTTGGTTTATAAGTAGTTTTAAAATACCACTTTTAAACATGTCATGGTCTTCAAATGATTAGCTCTATTAGAGGGTACTGATTGGCTCTGTTGTCATTAGAAGGTTGACATAAATTTTCTAAAGTGGGGGAAAGTTGGAAATTTATGAGGAATGGTTGATGTTTGGTTAATGATTTATTTATAAATAAGCTCATCTAATATGGGTTTAATAAAGACTGGTTGTCAGATTAGGATGGTAACTATGACTCATTAAGTTGTAATTAAATAAATTTATTAGGATAATGAGTTACCATACTTATAATTTCCTAGAATGGTAGTGGTAGGGTGTTTTGAATCTTGATTTATATCATAAGCCAAAGGATGAGGTCATGGTATGGTAATCATTGGACATTGTGGAGTTTGGTGGCATATACAGTTCAAAGGGGGGTTAATTATATACATGGGCAATTAGGTACCATTAGCCACGAAAGGGCATTGTTTATACATTAATTAGCCCAAATAAGGTATCACCACATATTATTCTCGAGGATCTTGGATTTATACCCTAGATTGAGTATTGTAAGAAATATAAGGATTTGCCTAAAACACTAAGTCGTCACCATAGGGGTCTGGAATAAATTCATCTTATGTGACCACATTATCATAACTTGGATTGTACATGGATCCACTATGAGTGTAATGAAACATATCCAAATCAATGATGAACATTTTACAAAAATATTAGAGTTCTAAAAACTCTAAAAAACAAGGTCTAAAAGATGAATGGTCTAAACATGGTCAAAATTGGTCTAAGGATGGAGTTGTATCTCCAAAATGGGCCAGTGCTAAAACTTGGTAAAAAAATAGTCTAACATCAAATGTTGAACACAAAAAGGTAAAGTGTATGAATAAAATATATAATTCCAAAATCTAGGTACAAAGTGTTTCAAACAAGTCTAATATAAAGGAAAAAAATTGCTAAGTCTTTCAGAGAAGGATAAAATCTAGGATCAAAATAGGCATGTGCTAGGTCTTTTGGAAAAGGCACAAAAGATAAACTTTAAACAAAATAAGAGAAGATATTTTAATCTAATTTTTTTGAAACACTTTGACATAAACTAGGCATTTATATTTATAGATGAACTTGGTCAGTTTGTATAAGGCATGAAACAATAGGCATATGGAAGATAGACCACTTCCCCAAATTTAGGCACAAACAATAGTTTTTAAATTGAATAATAAATTAGGGTAAGTTACACAACCCAAAGGAGAAACATCAATGTCTAGGCAAATATTACACAAGGCATAGGCTAATATCAATCAATGTTTATATTTGAACTTGTCAAGGATAATGTAAAACTCAACTTATAAAAACTAGGCTTCTTTAAAAAAAATCTAGACAAGAATGAATGACATAACAACTCTAGGTACAGATCCCAAAAGCACACATGGTTTTGGTTTCAAATTTGGAACCTAGACTCAAGGAAAATAAGTCTTTAAAATGATTCAAACAATGTAATGATGATATCATGATCTCAAGATATGATAAATAGTTTATTTCAAGACTCAAAGACATAAAAATTAGAATGAATTGGTACCATAACAACACCCTTTTCAATCAAGTGACACACACAAATAAGTTTGTTCAAAAGACTAAGGCAAAAGGTATGGTGTCAAATGGCCAGTATAATGCCTTCTAAAATAATAGAGTGATGTATAAACAAAAACTATTTTTTTATGTGGTAAGATAAAAAAGAGTTTAGACTCAAGATCATGAAAGCAAAGGATAAAATGACACAAACATCTAAGTGTGATTTCCTAAATCTTAAAATTGACAAGGTTACATAACACTGTCGAATTATATCAATATAATCACTCTTGAGATGATTTTAATTATTAATCCAAAAATTAAAACCACATGTAAATTAGGGTTTTTAGGCCCCTCTTATATCAAGAGTTTATAATGTAGCATATAACTTTAGGCTACTTGCCTTGTATCAACAATATGTCTATGGCAAGTGGGGTTGCTCTAAACTATCAGTTTTCACTTGTTTAGATAGTCCCAATTGTGGATAACACTATAAATGAAATCACATCATTTGGATCTGCATCAACTAACTTGTTATGAAAAGGTCTTATCATTTTCACAACCACTACATCTGTCACTTTCTTAATGTAGTGTGATGTCTGAGTTGCCCCTATATTCTGAGGTTAAGTACTACTAATGGAGCTTGTTTTAACTGCTCAAAACAAGCATCCAAATGGGTTAGCATTAATTTATATACCACACTATGGAGTGGGGTTTAAATGATTCTAATAAATGAATTATTAGGTCAATCCTTCCCTAAAGAACTCATGAGGAGGTGATGAACTCCCACTAAAAAGCCAAAATACAAGAAAATAGAGATAATTGAAAAGACTTTATGGTCATTTTGGGGTCACCCAAACCATATGAATTTGGGGAGGGCCTTAGCGACTTTACTTTCAGAATTTTGGACCAAAGTGACAAAGGTAAGGAATGAGCATTTTTGGTAACTTAGGTTTTTTTAAGGGGATGGTAGGAGAGCATACACACATCACTCATTTTGTAAAAATAAACAACTTTCAACAAAAAACATAAAACAAACAACTCTTAGTAGTATGTAACTAATGCGAAAGTTAATTTTATTACACCAAAATAAATTATGTTGTGAAAATTTGGCCCTTTTACATTTTTTTACTAAAAACTTTGAAAAATAAAAATGACTTAATCATAAATATTATTAAAACACTAATTTTAAATGTGAAATTTATAAGTTAGAAGTGTTTTAAATGCTTCCTTGTGGCCTTTGGGTCTTATAAAACACATTAGGGAGTCCTTGTGATTATAAGCACATCATGAGTGGACAAATTCCTTGTCAAATATTTATCTCATGTTTTTAGTTTTTTATACAGAGTGAAAAACCAAAAAAACATAAAGCAAAACCATAACTCTCTTTGTAAAACTATGACTATTAGCATAATACTGCAACTTACCTGTAAAACATAGAGTTAACACAATTTTTCTAATATCATGAAAATAATGAATAAATAAATGTAATATAACTACTTTTAGAGTCATGATATTATAATATCATAGAAATATATGAAATAATGCAACTTAACCTATAACAAAAAATGGTTAGCAAGAAAACTATCATGGTTAGGTAATACCTCAAAAGTTATGGTAATATTACAACTTATAGAGTCATGATATTATGAAATATCTTTACTTATCAGGCAATATCATAAATTATCATGTAATATCACAACTATAAACATAAAATCTCAATTGGAAATGCAATACCACAATTGGAAATGCAACATCACAACTAGAAACACAAAAATGTAATTAGAAATTTAATACCACAACTCAATACACAAAAAAACAATTAGAAATGCAATACCATAACTCCCTAGTTGAATTATTATCAATAATGTAACTAGAAATTCAATACCACAACTCTCGAGTTGCATTATTGTCAATAATGTAACTTTGTAATAATACAACTGGAAATAGAATACCATAACTCCTTAGTTTCATTATCATCAATAATGAAATTGAATAATAATAATGCAACTGACTTTGCAACAATGCAATTGAATTTTCAATAATGCAACTAAGATTTTTAATAACATAACTAGGAGTTGTAATATCACAACTTATCACATAAAATCACCATTTATCATGCAATATAACTACTGCAAAGTTGTGGTATTATGCAATATCATAATTCTAGAGAGAAAAATTGTGACTACATAGAGAAACTTCATGAATTCCATAAAAATGTCCTTGAACCTCCAATTTTCACTTGTTTTGATCAAGAAGCTTAAAGTTTTATATGAATTTTGTTAGAAAAATGCTTTAAAAGACCTTGGGAGCAACTTCATGGGGTGTGGGACCCATCGGGCATGCCAACATGTGAACAAAGATTTAACATAGAGGGGAGGTTATTCTTGTGTTAGTCTCATAAAACTAATGAAATTAACACACTAAAATCCTAACACCTCTATCCTAAACACTAGGGAGAGCTTAGGTAATAAAACTAAATGAAAGCACAACAAAAACATAAAATAAACAAGTCTTTTACCTTATTTGGATCTCCACATGGCTTGTTAAATGGCTTACTTGGCTCATGCATCAAGAAGTCTATGATAATGGATGTTTCTTAGATATTTATCTCCTTGTTACCTTGGATTTGGTTGCTTGGCTTAAGATTTGAGCATCATAACACTATTTGCAAAGAATTTAGGCATTATAACACTTCATCAAAAGAGCTTGTTGAAGATATTTGTGCATAATAAGTTTGTATCAAAATAGCTTATGGTTCAATAGGCAAGGCCTTGTATTTATATCCTTAAGAATTAACTCTCACCCAAGGTGAGTTAAATATGAGTTTAAACATGGAATGGGTTAAAACTAACCCTAGGTGAGTTAAAAAAAACTCTAGTTGAGTTAATAGTTATCAAGTATTTATGATTTGCAATTACTAGGGATGGCTCTCAAATTAGATATTTTAAGATATTTTCAAATAGCTTGACAACTCTAAAGTCAATGATGAAAGGCTTTGATATTTTGATTTTTGGAATTTCCATTTGGATATTCATTAATTACAAATGGATAATTTAACTAGGCATTTAACCATATTTAATTTTTTAATTGATTTTGATTCGACTTTTAGATTTTTCAAGATTTGATTTTTTCTCAAATGTCCCCAATTAATAGGTCCATAGGCCAAATTGATAGTTGTGATGTCACAAGGTGATTAGGGATGAATCTGTGAGTGGTTATTATTGCATATAGGCTAGTATCCCAAATAGGGAAACCTCAACATGATTATAAGCATTGATGAATGATGCACAAGAAAATTTGGAACATTAAATGATTCTTATGCTTAATTTACAATGGTTGGTAGGAATCAGTCTGAAGTCCAGTTAAAAGCTAGTTGTGGCTAGAATTGGGTGTCTACACATATCATGTACCCACAGTCATGATAGACCATAATCAACATTCATACTATATAAGAGAAATAAATGTACTAATAATAATAAATCATAACAATATAACTAAATTAAATAATGACTTAGTAACTCATTAATCATGAAATATCTAATTCTATAATGAAACTACATAACAATAACTATCTCATATTATTTAGCTGATCATTCACAGATTAACAAAATTATAATGGATAAACTCATATATCATAGAACTATATCACAATAATAAAATTAAATAATCGTGTACCAAATAGTTCATAACCATAACCATTAACAACAAGTAAAATAAGTGCATCAAAACAAGGTTATGATAGTAATGAAAAGAAATTATAAATCAATCCTAAAAATTACAATGGAATGTTGAACTATGAAACCTTGGGAAAGTAGAAGAAAATCCTGAGGAAAATAGGGTTTTATATGCTCACTACAAGGAAAATGTTTACTAATATGTTATTACCTATTTTTGGATTAATTTGAAACTAATAGTATAAAAATGTTGAATCAATTATTTTTATAATGATATAAAATAATTACAAAAATATGATTACAACTTACTAAATATAGTATCTTATTATTATGAAAATAACTAAAGAGGAATTTATTTAGATTGTTCCAAACTAATGTAGGTCACTATGAAAGGTATAGTCATATTAAATACACATAAATAATCTTATAAACACTTGAGTCTATAAATAGAGTCTTTGTCTAATTGGAAATGTTCATGTTGACTAGATAGGTCCATAATTATGATGCTATCTTTTGAGTACAGATCTATTATGTATAAAAAATTTTAGCTATGAAAGTACCATTAATTGTTCCTAAATTTGATATATACTTATGTAGGATTGAATGCCCTTGAATCTACATAGATGTCTATAGTTTCCTTCACCTTGCTTTAAATCCTAGTTGTGCACTATAAGACAACTATGAAATGGGATATTGGGAGAAATAGATGGGTCGAGATAGCCTTATCCACCCCAATGTGACTAAGTGTTTCCTTCATATCCAATACTCAAATAATGGAATCAAATTATTTTTATTTCTCCATGTAATTGAGTGTGTGCAATCCTAGTAACACTAATATTTTTACAATCCTAAATACAACTTGCAACACTTGACAACATATGACTTGAACTTATGAATAGTGATTCAGAATTATCTCAGAGCTTTCAACTTTGAAGAATTTTATATTTTGAATATTTTGGTATGTTTATTTGTTATATCTCATCTGACCCTTAACAAACATCATGTGATTTTAAAAAATAAGTTTATTAATGATTAGTTATATTTAGCAATCATATGGATAGATGCACATATTTAGTTTTGTTGATTTCATAGACTTGTATTTTTGTATTTTACATCATTGGATTATAGCGTAAATATGTATGTTTGATAGTAAAGACTTATGATAGTTGTTTTGACTAGTGGTATTTATGTTGCTTATTTATAATTTTAAATTAAGTAATAAACTAACTAAAGTATTATGTTTGAGGTTGATGCAGGGAATTTTTACCCTCATGAAATACCACATAGGGAGATAATCATAGGGGAGGAGGTATAAGATAGTGGTAATTGTGGGTGAAAATAATAAAATAAGCTAGAACATCAACACATGTAGAGTATATTTTCTTGACTTGCACAGTTGTATTATTTTATGTATTTCCTTAGATATTTAGAGAATTTATTATATCATTACTTTTCATTGAATGGTATGCTTATATTCATTAAGGGTTCTTGCTAAAATCAATCTTCTTTGTAAATTACTTGATTGTTTGCATTAATTATTGAGTTAAATATCAATGTAGTACTTTTAATTGGAATTATGCATCAATCCATTTATATGGTGTGTAATATAATTATATGTTGACAATATTTATGGTTTATTATGTTACATGGTTCTATTTTACTCACATGTTTGTTAGTATGTTAGCAATTATGACTTATTCATTTGAAAAACAACAAATATGGGTTCTTTGTTGTAAACAAGGTCATTACACAAAGTGAGTTTTGCATAACATAAATAATAGTCATTTTAAGGGTTGGGTTCATTAGAATCTAAAGGGAAAAATATCATTGGTATACATTAAACCCTTGTAACCTTTTTATTAGGAAATCATTAATTTTTTATTAGGTTTCAATTAAAATTATTAAAGTGGCTTACTTAGTTTTGGTCAAACATTTGGGTGAAACTATTAGGGTTTAAAAGGACAAGTTCATTTTTTTGATTGAATAATTAATTTGAGTTACATTTTATTGGATTAAAAATAAAACTGAGTAAACTATGGAAGTTTTTTAGGGTAAAAAGTTGCATGCAGTGGAGTGGAACTTAGTTATAATAAGAAGCTAGTAAACTTAGCCTATGATTAAGGTAATGAGCTCACATTTTGGTGTAATTTTTGGAGATTAATTAACACTAAAATAGTTTTTAAATGGAAGATTGTAATGAATATTTAAGTGTTGATAAAAAGGAAACACACACCCTTGTAGAAAATAAGGAGAAGAGTGGGAAGTGAAACAAAGGAAGAAACTCATGCAGAGAGATATTTTTGCTAATCCTACTTATATATCCAAGAAATTTAATTGGAATTTATTATTTTTATTAATTTAATTAGGGTTTTATTGAATTTAGTTTTAATTATTATCTATGCTCACATTCAGAGAAAAACCTAGTTGTTGGTGTTGAACACGAAACATGGGGAAAATGTTTAAAATTTATATCTGGTTATAATTTTTATGGATTTTTTATTATTAAAAAAATATATTTTATACTTTAAAATGAGGGAATTAAAATGATTATAAACTTATGTATTTATTTTATTTTCTACTTGGATTTGTTTGAATCAAACCACAATGGTGTTTTCATTGTATAATGGTGACCCATAGGGTGAGAAAAGCTTAGAAAATAAGTTTGTATTTTTGAGAGGGCATAGGTAAATTTTGAAATATTTTATTGAAGTTTTATCTTGATGAAAAAAAGTTTATATTCAGACCTGTAGGTGTTTGAATGACCACCTACATGCCTATATTTTTTCCTATTAATCCATATTATGCAATAGTTTAGAAACATTCCTTTTATTGAAAGAAGTGGATTTTTATATAAACTTGTAGATGGATAAATGACCACTTATAGGCTTGCATATTGAATTTTTAAATACATAATATGTTTTGGTATATGTATTTACTCTTATTTTGAAATAAACGGGTCTATAAACTAACATGTAGGTGGTTAAATGACCACCTACATGCCTACTTATCAACATAATGAGTTAGAAGTATGTATTTTTAGATATTCAAAAGGATAATTATTTCAAAGGTTATAAAACTAGTTAGAACACGTAAAGGAAATAACCACTATTGATGATTTTATGGTTATATGTTGGAATATATGGCATATTATATTTGTAATTAGAAACATGTTCTACCAAAAGTCACTTGTTAGTTTAATTTTTAGAATTACAACAAGAATTTAAACTAGTCTTAAGCCAGAGGAGGAAAATAATTGACTATAGTTATAATCTTTGTTCTTTATATTTAGGAAAGTATGTATTTTAATAAATACATAATTTATTTAAAATCCAAATAATTCATAAAATGGTGTAATATGAGTTGGATATTATAATTTTGAACATTTAAAATGGATTAAAACTAGTGAAATTATGTTTGGTAGTCAAATTGTATTGTATTTTGACTATACAATATTAAAAGACAATAAAAACTATATTGCTTCTTGGTTTGAATTGACTAGTTTTAAATAGTTTTAGGATGCTATATGGACTTGGAAACATCTAATAGAATGCATTAGAATTCATGAAAATTTTGGATAGAATTAGATTTCATTATATTTTGTTAAATATACCAAGTAGGATGAAACCCATCCTATTATGTATTTTAATCTTTCTTAAATAAAGTGTACCAAATTTAGACAAACATAGATATATTTACATAACTTAAAAAGAATGTATGAATGATTCAAGCTTATAATTAAAAACCAAGTATGACAATAGAACCTTTATCGTATCAGGATATGCTTCCTTAATGATCAATCATAGTAAACATGTAAATTGATATTTTGAGTAAAATACATTATTTATTTTACCAATTATAGTTTACATTTGAATGTTGAAAACAACATTCTATTTTTTATGGTTATGTGAACCTCAAATGAATTATCTATATTTAATATGGTGTAGTTATCTCTCCATCACATTAAGGTATGGAGAGTGATAGGTAGGGAACCCTTTCTAAATATCACTTATCATTGGTTAACATGAAAGACATATATCCTTATGAATTTTAGCAGAGAGTATGGTCTTAGGAGATAAGACCCAGCTTCATTTGAACTATGAATCTATAATAAAATATTTATCCAAAGTGATGTTATATTTGTATACATCATTTGTTTAATATACTATATATTTATCATGTGTGGGTGAAGTCATATTAAATAGAATATGTATTCCATGGTCTATATGACTACTACATGTGATAGTGATGGAACTACACATTGTTTTAGATGAGTTCTTAATGTTCACATCACCATTATCTACCCCTTTATGAAGGGAAGGGCCATTCCCAATTTGGAGGTGTGAAACCATCAGTATATGGATGGATAAAAAGTCTCTAGATTATTCTCTCCCTCTCTACAACTAGATATGAACCTATCTTGATATCTAGTCCTGTCTATTGTATAAATGAATGATATGTTTGCATAATACTCCATTATACTACTATTGTAAATGGAGTTATATTTATGGATATTTATATAATTTATAATTGATCATTATATCAAAATAATGGTTGTAACATTATGTTATTGATAAATTTATGTATTACTGATCTCATTCATTAGAAAATAGTGCTTTATTAAATTATTGATTTTGTTGAACATGATTAAATTTTATGCACTCTATAGACCTCTTTGGGGATAATAAATGAAAGATTATGTCATGTTTAATTAGTGGATTAATTAACATTAATTATTTGTTGTAATTTTACATTCAACATATTAAATTAAGGTTTATATAGTGTACAAATTGTAATATGATACTAGGATCACCTAATCAATGTTATATGCAAATTATGAATTTAAGAAAAAATTGACATGTATTTCAAAAATGAACCTAGAGAAGTTTTAACATGTGGTATTATAGCGAAGGTTTAAATTCTTAAACCTAGTGATTCCACTAAACACTAACCTAAATATATTATTTTTAAATAGGAAAAAATGGTACATGCAAATTAAAATGTTTAAGAAACTTTGAATTAGGGTCATCAACCTAATTCCAATTAGTTAGCAATGAAGCAAGCTACTAAGATGGACTAGATCCTTGCATTTATAATGTAAAATTGAGATATATTAGATTCCCTAACATAGTAAGTTCATGGGCATGAGAAACATGTATAACATTAGGAACAACATGATGATTAGGAATATCAAAAAGAGTAGGATTAGTTGAAGAGAATTAAGCTGTAAGATCACAAGTCGATGTAAATCTTATGCATGATATGAAAAAGGTAAACCCACCTAAGTTTTATGGAATAGTGTTGGGAGAGATTTGAAGTTACTCCAAGGTAACCAAGGTTATTTTGGGAGCTTATCAACTTGTTGGTGAAGCAACAACTTGGTGCATCAAAAATAAGTTAGAAATGTGTCTTGACTCCACCACCACCATGAGTACAATTTGTAACCTTTTTCAAGTATTGGTGGATACCAATTATATACTTTGATAACAATTATTGATTTCCAAAATCTGAATTAAGGAGATATGTCAATGATCAAGTACTAGGAATAATTTACCAAACTTCTAAAGTATGTTTTATAGTACCATAAGGATGAACACTTTCTGATTATAAATTTAATTATGGGTCTAATGCCCCATATTAGGTGTGAAGTGGACATGTATGGATCAAATTTCATTGCCCAAGTTTTTGAGAAATTTGATGTGCAGGATCAAAAGTCAAAATATCTTGCATAAGTCAGGGACAAGTTCTAGAAGAAGTTTGGTAACCCAAAAACCTATTTCAAAAATAAATATTTGAAGCATAATGTAAATTACAAAAATACATTTAATAAATAAAATCCAATGTTTAACATCACTTCATGAAATAATAAATCAAATAATGGTTTTAAAGATGGATTTAGAGGAGGCAACTAATTAGAGAGATAAGGACCACTTGGTGTATGTTTCACATGTAAAGGAGATAATTATGCTAAATATTATCTTAGTGGAAGGTAAAAAATAAATTTAAGAATCTTTCTACATCATCTTCACATCAGGGAAATTTCTAACAATGGATTCATGTACACTTTGAAAATCATCATGTTGAATTTTAGTTCTCTCTAATTGAAGTGTTAAGTACTTTATTTGGGCATTGCATTTAAATTGCGATAGATACTAGATAAGCTAAAATTTTTATTTCATAGTATGTTAAATAGGCTACCTATGAAAGTGTTTCATATGGTAAATGCTTGGATGATGAAATATGGGAATAAGTATAAGATTAAGGTAGATAGTTCCTTATTGAGGCAAAGGTGAAGTTTCCTAAATTTACCATAGTAGTAGAATTGATTGCATCTCCATTAGGGTCATATTATGTAATCATAGGAGTGTATTGGTCTTAGAAGCATAATGAAAATATCGATTTCTTATCAAATAAGGTTGAGTGATTAGATGATAGATAATTCAAACCCAAATCTAAGGTGAGACGAAAGAGTTGAATTTCATGGCCAAGGTTTATGAAATCGAAGGATGTAAGGAGCCTACCTTAGAAGACTATCCATTTTTTTTATGATAATTTTAGGATGTGTGCCTAGATGATTTACCTAGATTACCTCCCAAAATAGAATTTAACATTGTAATTGATATTATTCCCAGATATGAGACTCAATCCAAGGTCCCAATAGAATGAAATGAAATATTTAGTCAAATTCAAATCTCAACATAAAGATATGTTAGTGAAAGGGTTAATTCAAAGAAGTGTTTCACCATGTGGAGAAATAACGGTGTTTGTGAAGAAGGATGGAACTCTTTGCATGTGCATAGATTATAGGATGTTGAACAAGGCAAACATAAAAAAATAATCTACCCCACTTTGATGACCTATTAAAATAAATGTGAGGTGAAATAGTATTTTATAGAATTGACTATAGAGAAAGATACCATCAATTGAGAATGAAAGAGAAATACATTCCTAAAATTGATTTTAATATGAGGTATGGGAAATATGAATTCATGGTTTTTCATTTTTAGTTGAGGAAAGAACCTTAAACATTCATGAATACAATGAAAAATGTGTTTGGGTATTATATAAATCAATTTGTGCATTTTTTTGATGATTTTTTGATTTATTATAAGAGTGAGGAAGAGCATGTTGAACATTTGCATCTGGTGTTGTAATGCTTGCAGAAGTAAAGCTCTAGGTAAAATTATCTATGTGATTTATTTAAAATTAAGGTGAAATATATAGGTCATATCATTTTAGCTAAATGAATATTACTGGATATAAAAAATAATAAAGCCATCATGGATTGGTCAACACCCAAAAATGTTCATGAGACATGTAGTTTTATGGGTTTATCGAGATACTATATAAACATTGTATCTATTTTTAAAAAAATACCAAACCCAATTAATTATTTGAAATGAAAATAGTAGTGTTTTTTGTGGAAGGATAAGTGTGAGGAATCCTTTCAAACCCTAAAATTAAGGCTTACTTCAACACTAATTTTATGAGTACCATATCTAAATGGTCATTCTACAGTGATAACAAATGCTTCTGGGGATGGATTAGGTGGAATAATAATTCAAAAAGGCTCAAAAGTAGCATATGAGTCTAAGAAATTGAATAATTATGAGGTTAATTATGCTTCATATGATTTTTAATTGGTTGCAATAGTGCTGCCTTATATGTATAAAGGCATTATTTGTTGGGTAAACCATTTGAGCTCAAACAAATAATTTAAGGCTCAAATATATATTTACTCAACTAAATATAAATTCTAATAAAAGTCATTGTTTAGAGTTTTTATCATATTATTATTATTATTACATTATCTATATTAAGGACAATGAAAACATGGTTGTAGATTCTCTTAGCCAAAGAAGGTACATAACAACAGTTGCTATTATCAAAAGTTATGAGTATGATGCCAATATAGCCCCTTGAGTTCTATATTTAGAACTATTTTGTTTTTTTTTTTAAATATTTTTATTAAGGTTATTTAATTTATTTATGTCCTTAATTAATTTTTTGGTCATTTTGGATACTTTTTTGTGATTTCTTGAAAAATAGTTAGAATTACCAGTAAACCCCAGTTCATTATTTGAGTACTCAAATGAGTTCTTAAGTGGTAGGGTGTAATTTTAGTATTATTTAAATGAAATTTAATTGTATTTAAGTAAATTATTATTTTTATAATATTTTTGATGCCATATTTTAGTAATTTACATGATTTGGTGGCTCGTTGAGCAAGGTTTCTTATATGTTGTCTTTGTCTTGAACATAAGTCAACTTTATTTGCTTTAGTATTTACTTTAGTTTTATTTAAGTTGTCTTAGAGTATAAATTTATATTTATAATCATAGATTACTTATTTTTCAAATAAATTAATTTTTTTATTTATATTTTTCTTGAAATAACTTGTCATGTAAGTTATATTATAATAGGCTCGTTTTAAGCTTTATTTATTAATAAAGAATTGTGCACAACTGTAGTATAATATTTCCTTTAGGAAATTTGTGTTGAATATTTTTATATCTAATTTTTTTTTGTATTTTTTCACAAATAAATACCATAAATAATATATTTTAAAATTTTAAGTTATACATTACAATTTTTGGTTGATAATCTCATTTACAATATAAATAGTTTGACAACTAGTGATTTTGAGACATATTGGTTGATACATAACTTAAATTTTAGATTAAATCAGAGATAATTTTCAATATATAAATACATTAAAAATATTAATTTAATATAATAATCATATTTAAATAAGGTTTATAAGGTTTTTTAGGCTATTTTTAGAAGAAATAATGGCTTCAGTGAATTTTCCTTCCATGAATATTCTTGTTTTCAAAGGTGACAACTTTGAATATTAGGGAGATAGTTGAAAATGATTATTGTATGGAAATAAGTTTGGGATTATGTTATACATGGGTAAAAACCACCTAAATATTGAAATACCTTGACACAAGATGAGAAAATAACAAAAAAAGATGAAGAAAAGGTAAATGCACAAGTTTTATTCTATCTTTAGAGTGTCATAGATCCAAGAATTTATCCAATAATTGTAGGATGCAAGAATTCCCATGATACACAAAATAAATTATAAAATTCATATCAAGGATCCATTAAGGTAAGATAAATAAAAATCTAACCCCTTAAAATAAATTTTGAGAATTTGAGAATGTCAGATCCTAAAAGAGTAGGGGATTATTGTATAAGGGTAAATTATTTAATGCATATAAAAGGATTTATGTATAAACTATACAAGATAGTGTCATGATATAAATAAATTGAGATATTTAATCTAAATAAGGATGTATATTATGATTAATATTTGAGATTGTAAATAAATGAACACTATAAGTGTTGATAAGGTGTGGGTTCTCTTTTGTCTCATGAAAACAAGATGAGACTATATGTAGGAGATATAAAACATGGTCTATAACAAACAATTGAAACCAAGTCAAGGGTTTGAAATAAAAAAGAGGTAAAATAAAATTAGAATCAAGTGTTTATAAAAATAAAAATAAAATGAGAAAGATGAATCAAACTTCGCAAATAATAACATGAAATAATTTATTTGTCATTACAACAAAAAACTAGGACACATGATAAAAGATTATGGGATACTAGTAGCTAAGAATCAAGCTAATCAAGAGAGGGAAGAGATAGATATTAAATATGTCCAAAGTGAGTTTAAAGATAACTCATTTTATTGTCTCACATATTTTTTAGAAATATATAAATCCAATAATTTTTTTAATCTCTTGATTCAGGTTTCTCAAATCACATGACAAGTCAAAAAGATCATTTTAACAAATTATATGACTCTTTAAAAATCCAAGTGAAATTATGAGATGAAAATTCCATAAATGTTGAAAAAAATTAAAACATGAAAATCACCAAAAATAAATTTAATTATGATATGTATTATCCTAAGTTTATTTATCACAATTACACATGTTATAGTGATGAAATTAAAGCATACAATTTTTATAATCATAATAGTAAATCCAAATTTATTTCTACGGATTGTATTTTTTTTGAAAATGAGATGTATATCAATTAATAGATATAAAATTAATAATTTAATGTTGTAATAATCTTTAATTTTAATTTTATGACTTATAAATTCTTACACATGTTTCTAGTTCAACATGAAATAATACTAGCTCTTTTTTAAGAGACTAGTCATCCATCTACATCAACACCAAGAAAGAACACATGTTTATTGAATACACACACACACACACACACACACACACACACACACACACACACACACACACACACACGCGCGCGCGCGTACACACATACACGTACACACACACACACACACACACATGACGTTGGATAATAATAATTATATGAGGATAAAAAGATGATGTTGGATAATAATAATTATATGAGGATAAAAAGTATAAAATATCACAAAGGTAACCTATTTTACGATGCTTATGATAAAAATACTATGTTTGCATTATCATATGTGACTAGTGAATCTAGAAGTTATGTAAAAGCTAGTTAAAGAAAGAATGAGTTTGTGCTATTAAACTAGATATAGATTAAATTGAGAGGAATGATACATATAATTTATGTAAAATATTTTAAATAAACATGTCATTTATATAAATTGGATATATAATATCAAAGTTAAAAGTGACAACACAATTGACAAGATAAAAGCTATACTAGTTGCAAAAGGATTTTCACAAACATATAGGGTTGACTATGAGGAAATATATGAACATTTGGATTCTTAAGATATTAAAGGAATAATTATTACTATGAATGATCATAATTTATGGAAAATAAATCAAATATATGTCAAATTTTCATTCTTAAATGGAGTGATTGAAGAAGTATACGTGGAGCAGCCACAAGGTTTTGAGGTAAATGATAAAGAATTTTTGGATACATAAGTTAAAGTATAATATTTATGGGATGCATCAAGCTAAAAGAGATTATTAATAAATAAGTTAAAGTTTTTTATTAGATAAAATCTATTTAATTAGTTAAAATGAACTAGCACTTTACATACAAGTATTTAGTTCTAATGCTTTATATTTTTGTCTCTATGTAGATGACTTGATCTTTACATGTATCTCTATAGAGATGTTGAATAAATTCAAGGAAAATATGAAATAATAATTTTAGATAAATAATATTGGAATTGCGAATTAATTTTTTGGCATGTAATTTCATCAAAATAAAATAAAAAATTCATTTTTAAAGCCAAGTATGACCAAAGACACTCCAATTACAAGTGACAAAAATATTATGAGGGAGGATGCAAGTCATTCAAATTATTAAAATAATTTTAGAATAATTATAGGTTTTTTTATGTATCTCACTATGAAAAGACCTGATATCAGTTATGGGGTTTCACTAATTTCTAAATTTATGGGTAAACCTTTACTGAAGCATTTACAAGAAGTGAAAAAAGTTTTTATATATGTAAGAGGTACATATAATTATAGAACTAATTACATGAAAAAAAATTATTTATTTATTATTATATATGCATATTCATATTTGGGAGGATATCTTAATGAAAGGAAGTCAACTTTAGGTTATTGCTTCGCACTAGGAAGTGGTTTTCAAAGAAATAAGTTAAACTTACATTATTCTTTACTAAAGTTGAATATACAACCCTTAATTTAGCTTGCACATAATGATTAATGTTGATAATAATATTGGATTATTTTGAAGAGGATCAACTTAATATAACACATTTTTTTGTTAATGACAAATAATATGGTTGAGAAGACTTAAGGACATGATAGGCATTTCAACTCTTTGCATTAAAAGAGGGAATGCTGAGTATAATGCTAATATGTGCACTTGAGATATATTTTTAGAAATTAATTTATTTTTATTTTTTATGTGTTTATAAAGGTTATTTAATTTTTTAATATCTTTAATTATTATATTTCTTATTTTTGACAATTTTTAATGATTTTCTAAAAAATAGTTGAAACTGTCAGTTAACTCCAATTCACTATCTGAGTACCAAAATGAGTTATCAAATGGTGGGGTGAAATTTTAATGTTATTTAAGTTCTAATTAATTAAACTACTATATTTATGATTCCATGGTTTTTTAAGTTTCATGATTTGATGGCTTGTTAAGTAAGGATTCTTACATGTTGACCTTGTCTTAAACTTAAGTAAACCTTATTTACTTTAGTTTTATTTAAGTTGTTTTAGAGTCTAATTTTATAATTACAATAATTGATTAATTATTTTTAAATTAAATTTATTTATTTTATGTTTTTCTTGAAATAAATTGACATGCAAGTTATCTTGTAATAAGTTTATTTTAAGTCATATTAATTAATAAAGAATTATACAAAAGTGTAGTAAAATAATTCATTTTATAAATTCATATTTTATAATTTTTATCTCTAATTTTTGTTTCTATATGTGTTCATAAATAACTACCAAAAAATATTGTTTTTCAATTTTAAAGTTATTCAATACAGTTTTTGGTCGATAATCTCACTTGCAACACAACTAGTTTAACAACTAGTGATTATGGGATATATTAGTTAATACATACCTTCAATTTTTTAAATCAAAGTTGATTTTCACTCCCTCCATACATTAAAAAACTTTATAAGTATATTTTGAGATCAATTTTTTAATTTCTCTCCATGAGATGAGTTTTATGAGTAAGTCTAAATGAAAATATCTAAATCAAAATCCATAAGATCATAGGTAGAAATGATTACATTTTGATAATTATGAAATTCTAAGGTTCAAGGAGAGAATTTATGTACCAGATAGATAAAATTTGAGAGTGATTTTGATTATGGAGTTTCATAATTCTCCTTATTCATGTCATCCATGTGTAAAAAAGCCCATAGAAGAGCTAAAACAATTATATTTTTTGAAAGGAATTAAGAAAGAAGCAATAGATTTTGTGTCTAGATGCTTGGAATGTTAGTGAGTAAAAGTATAAAATATTCATCGTACTAGTTTATTTTACTCACATGAAATTTTAGAGTGTAAGTAGAAATTCATCAGTAGGTACTTTTTTTGAGGGATGCACATGCCAAGGAATTGACATGATATGATTTTGGTGGTAGTTGACAAGTTCTAAGGTAATGCATTTCATTTTAAGTAATTTAACCGATGACACACTAGTTACACCAAAGAGGTTTCTAAAATAAATTTATGGATTGCATGGTTTCCAAGATAATATCATTTATTATATAGACCCTCATATCACCTCAATATTTTGACAAACCCTTAATTCATATTTGGGAAAAAAATATGGGTATACTAAAATGGTAAATTAGGTTTTGAAAGACCTTTTAAGAATGTATTATATGGATAATCAATACAAGTGGGATGAATATCTCCATTATTTGAGTTTATTTTTATAAAAATATTTTAGTTAGCTTTAAAGATGATACCCTTTGAATATTTATATGGTAAAAGGTGTAGAACACCTATCAATTGGAATGAATTAGAGGATGGAGTGGTTTTTGGACCATATATGCTTGTTGATGAAATTCAAAAGTAGGTGAAATAATTATTCAACTATTGGTTGAATCCAATTATAGACAAAAACATCTGCATTGATTTGAAAATAATAGAAAGAGAATTATTTATTGGAGACAAGGATATTCTATGAGTCAAACCATAAAAGGACTCTATCAAGTTTGGAAAATAAACCAAACTAGCCCATATATATGTGGGACCATTTAAATTTTTGAGAGTGATTAATCATGTTGAATACAATTTTATATTGCCACCAACTTTAGCATAAATTATTAGTGTTTTTCATGTATATTAACTAAAAAATTATGTACCTAACCCCTCTCATGTACTAGATTGGAATGCACTACAGGTTCTAGAACCAAGAGTGGTAACAATATAACCAATCAAAATAATTAATACACACAATCTTAGAGTTTTTAATCATGATATATCTCAATGCAATGTCCAATGGGACTAGTAGTATGAAGATAATACCACAAAAGAGGATATTGAGAAATTTCTAAGAATTTTCCCTCATCTATTTACTTTATGTGATTATACTAAACTACTTATGTTTTCAGACATATTTAGTTGATAATAATGTCATCATGATAATGACCTATTTAAGGTGATGGGGATGTCATAACCCATCTGACCCTTAGAAAATAATATGTGATTTTAAATAATTAGTTAACTGATGATTAGTTAAATTTATGGATCATGTGGATATATAGACATATTCAATTTTGTTGATTTCATATACTACTATATTTTTCTATTCCAAATCATTGGATTATATTTAAAATATTTATTTTTGACAAAAAATAATTATGATAGTTTATTCTACATCTAATAGGCAAAACATAGTGGTATTTATGTTACTTATTTTTTATTTTAATTAAAGTAATGAAATAACTACATTCTTCTACTTGAGGTTGATGCGTAGAATCCTTTATCCTTACCAATTGCCATAGAGGGAGAGCATAATAGGGGATAAAGTGGTAGATATTAGTAGATGTGGGGAAAAAGAATAAAAAAAGATAGAACACCCAACATGAATAATAGATTTGCTTGATTTTCATGACTATCTTATTTTATGTTTTGCATTAGATAGTCAGAATGTTTATTACATCATTACATGTCATTGTATGGTATTCTAGTATTATTATATTCATCTAAGGGTTCTTTATAAAAATAATCTTATCTATTATTCACTCGATTATTTTCATTAATTGTTGAGTTGAATTTTAATTAGAATTATGTATCAATCCTTTTATGTGGTGTTTAGAATAGTTGTGTGTTTACAATATTTACAATTTATTATGTTTCATGGTTGTATGTTACTCATATTTATATGAGTGATTTATCAATTATGACTTATACATGTGAAAACCAAAAAATAGAGGTTCTTTGTTGTAAACAAGGTCATTACACCAAGTGAGCTTTGCATAACATATAAAAGACTCCTTTCAAGGGTTGGGGTCATTAGATATTAGAGGGACATTTATCCTTTGTATATATCACACCCTTGGAAATTTTTGATTGGGAAATCATTAATTTTTTATTTTGTTTTAATTAAAATTATTAAAGTGTCTTACCTAGTTTTGGACAAACATTTGGGTGAAATGATTAAGGTTTGAATGGCCAAGTTCATTTTGTGGATTAAATAGTTAACTTTGAACTACATTTTCTTGGAGTAAAAATGGAAATGTGAGTAAACTATGTTATTTTTTAGGGTAAAAATTTGTATGTAGTGGAGTGGAACTTGGTGAGAAGTAGTAAACTAAGCCTATGATTAAGGCAATAAATTTGCATTTTGGTGGAATTTTGGGGGATAAATTGAAACTATGACAATTTTTATGGCATGGATGTTTGACATGAGGATTTGGGTGTCGATAAAAAGGAAAAAAGGATACATATAAATCATACAACCTTGGAGAAAATAATGAGAAAAGTAGGAAACAAAATAAAGAATGAAACTTAAGTAAAGAGAGATTTATGCTAACCCTTCTTGTAGATCTAAATAAGTAAATTAGGATTCTTTATTTTGATTAATGCCTTCGAATTTGTCTTACATTTGTTTTGAATAACTATTTGTACTTGCATTTATATAAAACCCTACTTATTGGGTTTGAACTTGAAAAATGGGAGAAACATTTGCATTTTAGATCTAGTTATATGTTTTATGGGTTTTTTGTTAGTGCAAACAAATAATAATAATTTATTTATTGTTAAACTACAAGGGGATTAAAATTAATATAAACTTGTGTATTTATTTACTGTCATGCTTAGATTTTTTCAAATCAAACCATAGTGATATTTTTGATGTATAATGACAACCCATAGGGTGAGAAAAGATTAGAAAATAAGTTTGTGTTTTTTATAGGGCATAGGTAAATTGTGAATTTTTTTCTTGATGAAAACATGTTTTTATGTAGATATATAGGTGGTTAAATGACCACCTATAGGCTTGCATTTTTTAATATTAATCCCATATTACTTATTAGTATAGAAACCTTAATTATATTGAAATAAATGTATTTTTATTCAGACTTATAGGTGGCTAAATGACCACCTACAGGCTTACATATTAACTTGTTAAATCCACAAATGATGTGGCATATGTAGTTAATCTTATTTTAAAATAAATGAGTATATAAGTAGACATGTAGGTGGTTAAATGACAACCTACATACCTGATTATCAACATAATGATTTATAAATATATCTTTTTTAATATTCAAAAGGATAATTATTTCAAAAGTTCTAAAACCAACTAGAACATGTAAAGGAAATAACCACTATTGACAAGTGTATGGTTATATGTTAGAATATGTGACATACACTATTTTTAATTAGGAGAATGTTTAGCCAAAATTAATTTTTTCTTAAAATTTTAATAATTACAATATTCATTTAAACTAGTATTAATCTAAAGGAGGAACATAATTGCATGTAGTTATAATCTTTGGTCTTTATATTTAGGAAAGTATGTATTTTAATATATAGATACTTTCTTGAAAACTTAAATAATGAATAAAATAGTGTAATATGAGTTATATATTATAATTATAAATGTTTCAAATGGATTAAAACCATTGTATTTATGTTTGGTAGTCAAATTGTATTATTTTAAAACTATGTACTATATAAGACAATAAAAAATGTATTACTTCTTGGATTTGAATTGACTGGTTTTGAGTAGTTTTTGGGATGTTATGGGAACTTGGAAGCATGTACTTAAAATGAGTTATAAATCATGGAATTTTTGGAATTAACTAGATTTAATTATATTTTTTTAAATAGATCAAGATGGAACCCATCATATTATGTGTTTTTTTCTTTCTTGAATCAAGTGTATCAAATTTAGACAAGCATGGATCTAATTGCATAAGTTAGAAATAATGTATGAATGATGCATGATTATAAAAAATATCCAATTATATAAATATAACCTTTCTCATATTAAGATATGTTACCATAATGATCAATCATAGTAAACATGTAAATTAATATTTCTAGTTAAATACATAATTTTTACTAGTTATGGTTTATGTATGAATGTCAAAAATAATACTCCATTATTTTATGGTTGTGTGAACCTTAAATGAATTATATATATTTAATATGGCATATTAAGATTTACTTCACATTAAGGGATGGTGAGTGATAGGAATGGATCCTTTTATGAATATTATTCATCACTGGTTAAAGTGAAGGACATGCATCTTTATGAATTTTAGTAGAGAGTATGGTTCTAGTGGATAAGACCCAGATTAATTTAAAGTCTAAAAATATAATAAATCTTTTGTTCAAAGTAATGCTATAGTTGTATACATTATATTTTCACTATATTGTTTAGTTTTCATGTATGTCTAAAGTCATATTAGAGAGAGGTTGCATTCCATGGTTTGTATGACTATTATGTGGGACAATGAAAGTACTACACACTATTCTAGATGAGTTCTTAATGTTCACATTTCCATTGTTTTCTCCTTATTGAAGGTAAGGGCCACTCCTAGTCAGGAGGTGATGCAGGAGCATCATGGGAGAGCTTAGATGTGGTAGGTAAAATATTGTAATTCAAAAATTTAAATCTTGTACAGTTGTCAAGCGGAGAAGGTTAGGTCTATTTAATTCAATTTTAGTTACTTTAGATTAAAAAGAGGAGAATCAAGCCATAAGTGGCGTAGGTTGAGAAAGTATATGTTTAAAACATTTGTTGAGTTTTTCTAGGTGTTGGTTGAGTGTTATTCCTAGTAAATTAAGACTATTTCAATATTGTGGGATGTAGTATAGGCAGTAGAGTAGGAGGTAGTGTGGGAGGAAGTGCGTATAGCAAGTCCAGGAAAAGTATTGATAAATTGTAATAGATTTGATGAAGTAATGAATATAGTGCGCTTGATGAAAAACTCTATATGTTATGAATTTGTTTTGTAAAAGATTGTTCTTTGTGCAAGAATAGAGCAGCAAGCAAGCATGTTGTAGGAGGAAAGCCGTCTGATAAGAGATGTTCATAATGGCTGGATGGGAGCCTTGCCAGCAATCTAGAGCTTATTGACCATAACTAGATAGTTACTCACTAACAGAGAAGTGTTATGTCTATCACTGGTAAATGTGAATTGATTAATATTTACGTTGGCTTATTGAAGGTCTTTTAGACACGTCTACTGATGAGTAGCAACTGCATAGCTAAATTAGTGTGATTATCATCAGTATCTCACTGAGTTTAAGACTAGAGCCGAGCAAAAGGAGGCTATAGAGAGCATTTTGCTCACTTACAAGTCTACCCAGGATATTGCGGTGGTAGAGCTAACCCCGATGCATCCTATTAGGTTGGCGCTGGCACTTAACTTCTCTATATTTTAATATGAAATTTTGAATTCTCCAGATCATGCCTATGCACTTTCAAAGATGGCATTTGATGAAGTTATTTCTAAATTAGATACCTTAGGAGAAGATTCTTACAAGGACAGTACTCTCATCATGTAGCTTCTGCATGACAATCTCACATTATGGATTTTAGACATGCAGGAGGATGCAAGAGAAGAGATCAAAGAAGCCCCCAAGCTTCAAGAAGGAGGGGAGCAATAGGTGAATAATGGACATCTAATCTTGTATTAGGATGTCAAATTATCAGGCATTGTTATTGTATTTTGTAATGGTTACCTTTTGCATGTGATCTGATTTATTATATCTGCTACTCTTCAGAGTATTTATTATTTTACCAATGGGTGGATATAGTGTCTTGGTAATGTAATAGTAGATTATTGGCAAATGAGATGATGGTAAATTTGTAAACCATATTCTGTGATTGTGCTCGCATACCTAGATTATATTCTGTGTGGGAGTTTAACATTTTTGGATTGAAAGTTTTTCCTGGTGATTTTTTTGCTTTTTAATGGGGTCTGTGGAAATCATAATAGTAAGGGGAAGATGTTTAGGAAGGAGGTGGAAATCTGTATCAAATTGGCATACAAGGAGCTAAGGAGAATTCCAATGCTTCTTAAATAGAAGAGAATTATCATCAGACAAAATGTTGGCAAGAGTGTTGGCTGGTCTGAGTCAGAGGACTTGCAAAAGTGATGGAAAGGAGGGCAATGATAAGGTAAGAAGGATATATTTATTGAGGTAGAAGTGTAGCAAAAGCATGACTTTGAATGTATATAGCTATAGGGTCTTTCCAAAATCTACGGACTCTGTAGGCTATAAAACTACAGACTCTGTAGGTTGGAGAATTGAGTCCCCAGAGCCTTGTGAAGTTGCAGAAGGAAAGCACATAATTTGGTAGAAGAGTTGTTTTCATCATTAGAGCCATCTTAACTTAGCTGGTAGAGCTATTGCATGTTGGATCATAGTTTTTAGAATTTGCAGAAGGTCAATTTTTCATCAGGAGGTGTGTAGGGGACCATCAGTCTGTGGTTGGAGAAAAATACCTAGATGATGTTCTCCCTCTCTATAAATGTATATGAACCTATCTTGATATTTAATCATGGTTATTGTATAAGTAAATGATTTATTTACATAATGCTAAATTTCACCACTATTGTAAATACAATGATATCTATGGATCATTATATAATTGGTATTGATCATTATACTACAGTAGTGGTTGTAACATTCTATTATTGATAAATTGATCTATTATTGATGTCATTCATTAATAGTAGTTCTTTATTAGCATATTTATTCTATTTCACATGATTATAATTTATGCACTATGTAGACCTATTTGAGGATAGTAAATGAAATATTTTGTCATGTGTAATTGGTGAATTAATTAGCATTAATTGTTTATTGTGATTTTACATTAATCATATTAAATTTAGGCTTATATAGTGTACAAATTGTAGTCTAATTCTAGAATCACTTAATGAATATTGAATTCAAATTACCAATTTAAAAAAATAAAATTTTGACATGTATTTTAGTAATGAACCTAAAGCAGTTTTAACATTCTCTCAATGTGATACCAAGAGAAGAGATAGGTAAATGCTTAGAACCTATGTATTTATATATGGAATTATTTTGGGTAATTTACTTTAACCATATTTCAAAACAAGTGGGTTGGCCCTTATGGTAATTTAAAATTTCATAAAATAATAGTTAAAGAGTGAGGAAAAAATTATACTATGAGTGGACAAGACCTAGGCAACAAACTTGTCTACTAAACACAAAACTATCCAAAATAATAGTTTTTCTGAGACTAAGAGATAGTCTGAGAGTGATATAAAATATTTTGATTAAAAGACTTGGAAATTCACATGAATAAGTAACAAAATTTTGAATATTCAAATCTGTATCTATGTAATAGATTGAAAAGTGGTGATAATGAGTCATGTTTATGAGCATAATCTAAGTGGGTTAAGGTTTGGTCAAATTGCACATTTTAAGTGCCTAATACCAAATATGAGAGTGTGTGTGTGTGTGTGTGTGTGTGTGTGTGTGTGTGTGTGTGTGTGTGTGTGTGTGTGTGTGTGTGTGTGTGTGTGTGTGTGTGTGTGTGTGTGTGTGTGTGTGTGTGTGTGTGTGTGTGTGTGTGTGTGTGTGTGTGTGTGTGTGTGTGTGTGTGTGTGTGTGTGTGTGTTTGTGTGTGTGTGTGAAAGATAAAGTGTTATTTGAAATTTATAGACCTATATAGTGATCTATATTTCAACATGTTTATGAACAATTACCAAATTCTAGATAGTTTTGAATATACCAAAAAATTACTAGGTTCTTCTTCCTAAGCTCCATTTTTTTTTTAGTTCTTGGTCTTTCTTATTCAAATTCCTATGAAATTATTTTTATAATTTAAGAGTTAATGCATATTTTACTTTTAAACCATAAAAAAATTTCCATCCATCTCTCATATGATAAAATTTCTATAATGTTTTGTTCTAGAGATGTATTGAATAGAAATTACCATATGAGCAATAGGAACACTTGAAATATTTATACCTAGAGTAGTAGTTTGAGAGGGATTTGAAACTAAGATATCTTGAGTCTCACTTTAAATAATATGTGTAGAGTCTTTTATTATTTACATTAGATTATTATGGTTTAATCATAGTGAAGAGGAATCTTGACAATAATGGCCAAATAAAGGAAATCAATAAAGATTTTTTTGAAATATCTTTAGTTGGCCATGGCTTTATATTTTATTTAAACATAATATAAAAATGTACTATTTTAATAATGACATGTGTTACCTCCTTTAATCATATGTGTTAAAAAACATGACACATTCATTATTATATGTAAGCTACAATAGTGATTTTAAGTTTTAATAATAGTGGTTACAAGTTTCTACAATAGTTACTACAAGTATCTCTATAATTGAAACAAGTTTGAAACCCATTGTAAAAAGGAATATAATAATGAATATTTGAATCTATAGTTACATGTGTCTTAATTTATTAAGGTGATGATATTTATAATTAATAAATACATCCTTATCATAATTCTCCATGTACTAATTGACATCCCTATTTTGACATTGTTACATGTGCCTAAAATGTAGTATACATCCTAACTTAATGTTTAAAGTCCATATTAATCTAAAGGATATAAATGAAATTTATATATTTATTCTCCCCAAAAATTAAGGTGACACTTATCCTAAAGTGAATTTCATGGTTTTTTTTGGAATGTGGTTAAGAAATGGTGCAAACATAAATGTGATAAGTAAGGAAATAATGTGTGGAATAGGGAAATCAATTAGCATCATGAGGAATTTTGGGTGGAAGTGAAATGAAGTGGAATGGTAGGGCATGAGGTTGACATAATATGGCATATGAAGTGAATAGAACAAATTCCATGGTTAACTTAAGACTAATTAAGACCTAAAATATGTAGTGGGAAATAACACATAAAATATAAACACTGTACATAACTATTGAAAATAAAACATAATTGATCTAAATAAATAGTATAATTACTTTACATGGTATTGGTTTACCAATAAAAATAATGATGTCATAGAAGATTATATATCCAATATATTAGAATAGAAACATGTAATCCCTCAATATACAGGACCAAGTGATGAATTCACAAATCCAACATTTGAAGTGATGAATGACAACTATAAGACAACTAAATGCAAAAGAGAGGGCTTTCAGGGTTTTTGAGATCAAGAAATTGTGAAATTATCATAGTTCCCTTGTGATTCATATGGTATTTTTTTATTTAATGAAATGAACATCCCAATTATGTTATCAACTAGATATTGTGTTAGGTTGTGCAGCTAAAAGCTTCACTGATGCAAACATGGAGGAGGTTGCTAAGAGGTTGCTGAGTTGCAGAGCAACCGATGTCAGTCTAATCAAGACATCGGTCATATTTAGTGAGCAGAGAAACTAACATCAATGTGGTATCGACCAACATTAGTCATCTCCAACCAGATAGGGACTGACGTCGATCGCCTGTGCGGTTCCAAAACTACTAGTTCACAAACAGTTTGTTAACGAACCAGTTGTTTGCATGTCAAAAGGCTAATTTTAGTCTTGAGCTATGGATCTAATTATTGTAATTGGATTTCTAATTATTGTTTGCATGAGATCTATTTAAGAGACTCATGGGCTATATTGTAAAGTGTGAGGGATCAAAGCAGGGATTCCCTGGGTGCTAGATAAAGAGAGCAAGTTTGGCTCCTCATAGTGCCATAGTGCCAAGTGTGTATGATTAGGTAGATATGCAGGTTGTGCAAGGTTTGATATAGATCCACATGGGTACTGGTATGGAGAATCATAAGGACTTGGTGAGGCAAGGACAAAGGTTCTTTTGAGTAAGTAAGATTGGTTGATCTGCAGGTGTGTGTGTGTGTGTGTGTGTGTGTGTGTGTGTGTGTGTGTGTGTGTGTGTGTGTGTGTGTGTGTGTGTGTGAGGTCTAGGTTTGCAGGTGTGAAAAACTAGGTTGATTTGTAGGTGTGCAAGATCAAGGTGATCAGCAACACAATAGGTAGTAAGATTAGGTGAGATCTACTTGGAGTACATTGTGTACTTGGAGTATGGTGTGTACTCGATCGTGGAGTATGTTGAGTACTTGTGTACTGGTAGTAGTGATACTGGCTGGTGATACTGGCAGTAGTGATACTGACTAGTTAGAGGTGAACAACTCAGTGTTTGAGTTGATTGTTGGGACCATAATTGAGAGAGTGAGCTCTTGAAGAGATTTACTGTTTATGCCCTAGAGGTGTGGGAGCCCTAGAGGTGTGTAAGGAAGAAGATTATGGCATCTTATTTGTTGTATTTCTTTCTGAAAGAGTATTAATACAATTGGGTATTGTCTCTCATATTTTGTGTTGTTTCTGGTTTCTAGTTACTTATTACTTCTAGTTTAATTTCATGGTTATTTGCTTGTATATGGTAATCAATTGTGCTTCCTAGGTCCTATCAAGTGGTATCACAGTTGTTTATGGTTCTAGATTCTTGACAAAGTGGTATCAGAGCTAAGGTTGTGGGGAGCAGGTTTGTGTTTGATTACAGGTCACTCTTAGGGGTTTCTGATTGAGTGGGAGTATAGCAATGGTAGAAGAAAGTACACTAAAAATGGAGGAATTGAAAAGCAAGAATGGTCAATTATGGTGTTATGGAAAGAAAGAGCAGGAAAAGAAAAATTGTTGGTTGATAGTGGATCAACATAAAGGGAATGAAGAAGCATGTGTTGCAGGTATTGTTGCATGGATTGCTCTTGTATGTTCCTTGGATAAAGTAGAATCTTGGTTTATAGATTCTATTGCCTCTTTCCATGCAGCCCCAAATAGAGTATTTTTCCATGTTAAGGTCCATGGAGACTTTAGAAAGATTTATTTAGGGGTTGGTGAGCCTTGTCAAAGTATTGGCAAAGGGGAAGTGCAGCTAAAATTATAGATGACCAACACATGGGTGTTGAAGGATGTCATGCAGGTCCCAGTTCTAAAGATGAAGCTAATTTCTTCATGAAAGTTGGGTGATGAGAGATGCACAGGAACTCTCACAGTAGATGCACTTGAATTAGCTAGTGGTAAGAAAGTAGGTACTCTTTATTTACTTACTTGTATTACTGATTCTTCTTTTGTTATGAAGAGGTGGCTTTGTAGGCTTGGTCACATGAGCAAGAAGGAGATGCATGTTCTTAAGAGGAAGTTAGATGTGTTTGACAAACTTAAGAACTGGAAAGCCTTGGTGTTCTTGGAGGAGATGATGGATAGAGATCAGTGGATGGGACTGAATATCTCTGAGTAGGGCAGTTTGGATAGGGTTTTGATCCAAAGAGAGCTCATCGGTAAAAAGTCATCACTCACAGGAAAACACAGTTATCGGCATCGATCAAGAGGAACTGACATTGATCAAATAGGTACCGATGTCAGTCATGTGTAGATAGGCAAAGTTGATAATGTCGAGTGGGTGGACATTGACATTGGTTGGGTAGACACCAGCATCTGTCAGGGAACTGACATTGGCAGTCAGGTCAGTTGCAGGGAACCAATGTTGGTTAGGTGTAGATTGGGAGGTGACTGACATCGGTCACTGATGGAATGGATTTTGGGTAGACAACAAGCTGTCAAGGAGTCTCAAACACCCATGTGGAGGACTAAAAGTGTAAGTAAGCCTCAAATTCATTATTCCCCTTTTTTATACTTGTTGCTCACTATAGAGTAGGTAGGATCCAAGAAACAGTGGGAGCATGGCATGAATTCTTCAGAAGAGAACCAAATGGGAGATCTGGTAAAGTTGCCAGCCAGTATGAAAGCATTGAGAGACAAATGGATTCTTTGGTTAAAGAAGAGAGAGAATGGACACATGAGATGGAAGGCCAGGTCATATGGTCTTGAGCAAGCTGTAGGATAGTGGTATAAGTTTGACAGGTGGATGACAAAGCATGGATTTAGTCAATGTCATTGTAACCATTGTGGTTTCTTTACTAGGTTGGATAATGGTCGCTACATTATCCTGTTATTGTATGTGGATGATGTGCTTGTTGTAGGTGCATACATACATGGATTCACTGAGCTAAAGGTAAAGTTAGTTTAGTGGTATGTCATGAAGAATTTGGGAGTAGCAAAATTATTTGGCATGAGTATTCCTAAAGACAGGGAAGATCATAGGGTGATGTTGTCTCAGGATGATTGTGTGAAGGTAGTGCAGGATGTAGAATGGTAAGCGCACTTATGGATGGACAGTTCACAAAATAGGGTCCCCAATCACATGATGAGGTTGAGTACATGTGTACTCCCTGATATTACCCCAATAGTGGGAGTTGTCAGTAGGTTTGTGGCCAATCTGAGAAGGAAGCACTGGAGAGTAGTTCAGTGGGTTCTCAGGTATCTAAGAGGGACCAACAGTAGGGATTCATGCTATGCAGGGTCAAGTTCTTTTCTACATGGGATTGTAGATGTGAATATGGTAGGTTACTTGGATGATAGGAGGTGCACCACAAGATGTGTGGTGGTTGGTCTTTAGGATTGAGCTTGAAGAGGGATACAAGCCAGGAATCAAATTAGATGGTGTATAGGTACAGATATAGTGCAACTATTTATCTCCAAGTGGGAGATTGTTAGGTTGTGGAGCTAAAAGCTTCACTGATGCTAACATGGAGGAGCTTGCTGAGTTATAGAGCAATCGACGTCGGTCTAATCAACTGACATCAGTCATATCTAGTGAGTAGAGAAACTGACATCGATTAGGTATCAATTGATGTCATTCATCTCCAGCCAGACAGGGACTGATGTTGGTCACCTGTGTGGTTCCAAAACTGCTAGTTCATGAATAGTTTGTTAACAAACCAGTTGTTTGCATGTTAAAAGGCTAATTTTAGTCTTGAGCTATAGATCTAATTATTGTAATTGGATGTCTAATTATTGTTTGCATGAGATCTATTTAAGAGACTCATGGGTTGTATTGTAAAGTGTGAGGGATCAAAGTAGGGATTCCCTGAGTGCTAGATAGAGAGAGAAAGTTTGGCTCCTCATAGTGCCACAGTGCCAAGTGTGTATGATCAAGTAGATCTATAGGTTGTGCAAGGTCTAATAGAGATCCATAGGAGTGCTGGTATGGAGAATCATAAGGACTTGGTGAGGCAAGGACAAGGGTTCTTCTAAGTAAGTAAGATTAGTTGATCTGTAGGTGTGGGTGTGTGTGTGTGCGAGGTCTAGGTTTGCAAGTGTGCAAAACCAGGTTTATTTGCAAGTGTGTAAGATCAAGGTGATTAGCAACATAATAGGTAGCAAGATCAGGTGAGATCTACTTGGAGTATGTTGTGTACTTGAAGTATGGTGTGTACTCAGTTTGGAGTACATTGAGTACTTGTGTACTGGCAGTAATGATACTGATTGGTAGTACTGGCAGTAGTGATACTGACTAGTTAGAGGTGAACAACAACTCAGTGTTTGAGTTGATTGTTAAGACCATAATTGAGAGAGTGAGCTCTTCAAGAGATTTACTATTTATGCCCTAGAGGTGTGGGAGCCCTAGAGGTGTGTAAGGAAGAAGACTGTGGCATCTTCTTTGTTGTATTTCCTTCTGGAAGAGTATTAATACAATTGGGTATTGTCTCTCATATTTTATGTTGTTTTTGGTTTCTAGTTACTTATTACTTCTAGTTTAATTCCATGGTTAGTTGCTTGTATATGGTAATCAATTGTGCTTCCTAGGTCCTATCAAGTGGTATCAGAGCTGTTTGTGGTTCTATATTCTTGACAAAGTGGTATCAGAGCTAAGGTTGCAGGGACCAGGTTTGTGTTTGATTACAAGTCACTCTCAGGGGTTTCTGATTGAGTGGGAGTATAGCAATGGTAGAAGAAATTACACTAAGAATGGAGGAATTGAAAAGAAAGAATGGTCAATTACGGTGTTATGGAAAGAAAGAGTAGGAAAAGAGAAATTGTTGGTTGATAGCGGATCAGCATTAAGGGGATGAAGGAGCATGTGTTGCAGGTATTGTTGCATGGATTGCTCTTGTATGTTCCTTGGATAAAGTAGAATCTTGGTTTATAGATTCTATTGCCTCTTTCCATGCAGCCCCAAATAGAGTATTTTTCCATGTTAAGGTCCATGGAGACTTTAGAAAGATTTATTTAGGGGTTGGTGAGCCTTGTCAAAGTATTGACAAAGGGGAAGTGCGGCTGAAATTACAGACGACCAACACATAGGTGTTGAACAATGTCATGTAGGTCCTAGTTCTGAAGATGAGGCTAATTTCTTTAGGAAAGTTGGGTGATGAGAGATGCACAAGAACTCTCATAGTGGATGCACTTAAATTAGCTAGTGGTAAGAAAGTAGGTACTCTTTATCTACTTGCTTGTATTATTGATTCTTCTTTTGTTGCGAAGACGTGGCTTTGTAGGCTTGGTCACATGAGCAAGAAGGAGATGCATATTCTTAAGAGGAAGTTAGATGTGTTTGACAAACTTAAGAATTGGAAAGCCTTGGTGTTCTTGGAGGAGATGATTGATAGAGATCAGTGGATGGGACTAGATATCTCTGAGTAGGGCAGTTTGGACAGGGTTTTGATCCAAAGAGAGCTCGTGGGTAAAAAGTCGTCACTCATAGGAAAACACAATTACCGGCATCGGTCAAGAGGAACTGAGGTCGATCAGATAGGTACTGACATCGGTCATGTGTAGATAGGCAAAGTTGGTAATGTCGAGTGGGTAGACACCGACGTTAGTCAGGTAGACACCAACATCAGTCAGGGAACTGCCGTTGGTAGTCAGGTCAGTCATAGGGAACCAACATCGATCAGGTGCAGACTGGGAGATGACTGGCATCAGTCACTAATGGAACAAATTTTGGGTAGACAAAAAGCTTTCAAGGAGTCTCAAATGCCCATGTGGAGGATTAAAAGTGTAAGTAAGCCTCAAATTCGTTATTCCCCTTCTTTATACTTGTTGCTCACTACAGAGCAGGTAGGATCCAGGAAACAGTGGGATCATGGCATGAATTCTTTGGAAGAGAACCAAATGGGAGATTTGGTAGAGTTGCCAGCTAGTATGAAAGCACTAAGAGATGAATGGATTCCTTGGTTAAAGAAGAGAGAGAATGGACACATGAGATGGAAGGCCAGGTCATATGGTCTTGAGCAAGCTGTAGGACAGTGGTACAGGTTTGACAGGTGGATGACAAAGCATGGCTTTAGTCAATGTCATTGTAACAATTGTGGTTTCTTTACCAGGTTGGATAATGGTTGCTACATTATCCTATTACTATATGTGGATGATGTGCTTGTTGCAGTGCATACATATAGGGATTTGTTGAGCTAAAGGTAAAGTTAGTTCAGTGGTATGTCATGAAGAATTTGGGAGCAGTGAAATTCTTTGGCATGAGTATTCCTAGAGACAGGGAAGATCACAGGTTGATGTTGTCTCAGGATGATTATGTGAAGGTAGTGCAGGATGCAGAACAACAAGCACACCTATGGATGGACAGTTCACAGAATAGGGTTCCCAATCACATGATGAGGTTGAGTACATGTGTACTCCCTGATATTGCCCAAGTAGTGGGAGTTGTTAGCAGGTTTGTGGCCAATCTGGGAAGGAAGCACTGGAGAGTAGTTCAGTGGG